>QXEO01000110.1:2785850-2826849 GCA_007115705.1 Dactylis glomerata
CACGGCGAGTGCGAGCCTCAAGAGGGAGATTCTTGAGAGACTACTTGATCATCTTCATGATCACTGTTCTGGTCCTCGCCTTGACCAGATGGATTGCCTTGATCATCAAGTGGCCCATAGCCACGGAATTCCAACGGATCTTCATCAAGGCCTTGATCCTCCCCGGAGACTCCGGTATCCATACCCGGAGACTCCGATATAGGCCGGAGAGTTCGGACTACAGGGGCCGGAGACTCCGGGCAAGATTGCTCGGTGGGATGATCTTGAGGTTGAGGGTGCGCAGCTTGTCTTTGGTCAATGTCCTGTGGGTGTTCAGCAGGTGAAGGCTCCACTTGTGTAGAGCATTGTCCTTCTCCTTCGGCCAAAAGGTGTCCCTCAATGGGCCGGAAGAATCCGACACCCATTCTTCTTATGGCTTGGGGAGGAATTTCGTCACCTACATCACGAACACCACTTTGTCCCACAAAGGAACCATTATCTTCATCGAACCTCACATTACAAGTCTCTATAACATGCCCGGTGGACTTGTTATAGATCCTATAGGAATGTGAGTCCGTGGAGTAACCAACAAAGATACCCTCTATAGCTTTAGAATCAAATTTTGACAAACGAACACCTTTCTTGAGATAGAAACACTTACAACCAAATACCCTGAAGTACTTGATGTTGGGCTTTTGCCCGGTAAGAATTTCATATGGAGTCTTGTTCAAGTTCTTGCGGAGATAAAGCCGGTTGGTGGCATGGCATGCGGTATTAATAGCTTCGGCCCAAAAGTTGTATGGAGACTTGAACTCGGCCAACATAGTTCTAGCCGCATCCATAAGAGTCCGGTTCTTCCTCTCGGCAACTCCATTTTGTTGCGGGGAATATGCAGCGGAATATTGATGTTTGATACCCGCATCACTAAGAAACTCATTTAGGGAGTAGTTCTTGAACTCGGTGCCATTGTCACTTCTTATAGTCAATATGGTGGTATTGAATTGACGCTCAACTTTGGTGGCAAAGTCTTTGACGGTTTGTTGGGTCTCACTCTTGAACTCAAAGAAATAAACCCAAGTGTATCTTGAATAGTCATCGACAATCACCAAGCAATATTTCTTGCCACCAAGACTTGCATAAGTGGGAGGTCCAAAGAGATCCATGTGAAGGAGCTCCAAGCACCTCTTGGAAGAGATAATAGTCTTGCTTGGATGACTTGTTTCATGCATCTTTCCTTCAATACATGCCCTACAAACACGATCTTTGGCAAAAGAAACATCCTTTAGTCCGAGTATGTGGCCGCCGGTGTAGAGATTTTGCAAAGCTCTCATATTGACGTGGGCTAACCGGCGATGCCAAAGCCATCCCACGTCGGCCTTAGCAATTAGGCATATCGCGGCCGTAGTGGGTTTCTCCGAAAAGTCCACCACATACAAGCCATTTTCGACATACCCAACAAAGACAACCTTGAGAGACTTACTCCACAAGACGACCACAATATTAACATCAAAATATGTGGCATAGCCCATAGTAGCAAGTTGATGAACGGAGAGTAGATTATAACCAATGGTTTCGACAAGCATGACATTCACTAGGGACACGTCCGGAGTGATCACCACCTTACCGAAACCAAGTACCTTAGAGGATGAATTATCACCATATGAGACCGTGACATTTGAAGTATTTGGCTTTAGATCTTCCACAATATTTTTGCTTCCGGTCATGTGGCTTGTGGCACCACTATCAATAATCCATTTTCCTCCTCCGGAAGCAATGTCCTACAAGAGATTAATTCTTGGTTTTAGGTCCCCATTTTTGAATGGGTCCTCTTTTGTTAGTCACAAGAATCTTAGGTACCCAAATAGCATATTCAACGTAACCATTATAGGGACCAACATATTTAGCATAGACATCACCATAATAGTCCCTAAGAAGAACATAATGAGGGTTATATTTTCCTGCAAAATTATTGTGAGAAGGGCCGGAGACTCTGGCCTTTGGGAGCGGAGACTCCGGGGTAGATGAACTAACCGGAGACTCCGGAGCCTTTGACCCGGAGACTCCGTTCTCCTCGATTTTCTTCTTTCCATTCAGCTCCTCCCATTCCTCCTCGGTGTAACAAATATCAAATGGGACATGAGGAGTAGGAGCAGCAGCAGGCTTTGTCTTCTTCTTGTTCTTCTTATTCTTCTTCTTCTTTGAGGACTCGGCCACCAAACAGAGATCCCCTTTCTTTGAGGACTCGGCAACAAATCCGAGGCCCTCCTTTCCCTTGAACAATCTTTGATTGTTCAAGAGATCATTGAGATTCTTCTCTCCTTGAATGAAAGTAGCAAGGCCCTTAGCAAGATCGGCCTTCAACCTATTGTTCTCCTCAATGATATCACTATGATCACAAATAGAGTTAGAAGAACAAGGAACTTCAATAACTTGCATTGGTGGGACTTTAGATTGTTCAATAGTTAGTTGAATTTGAAGTTGTTCACGAATCTTGGTGAGATGCGAGAATTTGCCTTCCAAAGCCTTGTGGGCTTCTTTAAGCTTCTCAAACTTCTCACGAAGATCATTATGACCAACGTCAAATTCAACTTTCTCCTTTTTAAGTAACTTGACCATAGCAAGAGCATGGTCACGTTCTTTAGTGAGTTTTGACAAGATTAGATTATGAGACTCTTCTAGTCCCAACAATTTCTCCTCTAAAGAGACTCTCAAGTTTTGCTCTTCCTCGAGCTCAATTGATAGAGAGCCAATATCATCGGCGGCTAATCTTTCCAACTCCTCCTTCTCCTTGATAGTGTCATGGGCATCACCAAGTTCACACATTAGTGTCTCAAAGTATATCTTGGTTGGCCCCTTCATGTTAGCAAGAAAATCATCACAAGAAACTAGTTCTTTCTTAATCTTAAGACTACTCACATCATCCATAGAGGTAGCATTGGAATGTGATGATGAAGGAGTAGGTGATGAGGTTACCTCTGAGGCCTTAGCCATAAGACACTTGTGAGTGGTGATGATGGCGTTCTCATTTTGTGAGTTGAAGAGGGATGTAGGTGGTGTGGAGACAATGGCAATGGCGGCCACTTCTCCATTCTCTTCTTCAACGGAGTCATCATCATCGGACTCGGAGTCATACTCCTCATGAACCACCAATACCCTTTCTCCTTTCTTCTTGTTGTCCTTGTTCCCATGCTTCTTGGATGGGTAGAACTTTGATGACCGGCGCTTGGGGATGAGCCGGCCTTCATTGTCCTCCTTGTTCTCATAAGTACATTCGGCGATGAAGTGCTTGATTCCTCCACAATTGTAGCAATGCCTCACTTTAGAGTCACCACCCTTCCTTGGAAAGGATTTGAACTTGGATCCCTTCGTCTTGTGCTTGTTGGCATCCCAAAAGGCATTTGCATTGAGAGCCAAGTGTTCATGGAGTGCAAACTTGAGATCTTCCGGAGACCAACACTCTTCTTCATATATTTCTTCTTCTCCTTCTCCTTGCTTGGACACCACCTTGGCCTTGAGAGCAAGATTGTGAATTCCTTGTCCGGCAAGAACACGGGCTCTAGTCTCTTCCGCGTTCTTCTTCAAGATAGACAAGGCGGTGAACTCGCAAAGAACTTCATTTGAGGTCATACTCCCAAAATCCGGTCTTGAACGGATTATCTCGGACCGCATGGGTTCTCTTGGGTTGATGGAGGTGATGAACATACGCTTGATATAGTCATCACCATTGTCTTTGCACCCAAACCCGGTCAAGGCCGTTTCAAGGGCCAAGATCCTTTGGTACATCTCATCGGGAGTCTCATTATCACGCATAATGAAATCCCTTTCTTCACTCTTGAGCTCATCAAACTTGGAGGACCGAATACTTTCATTCCTAATGAAGAGCATAGTGAGATAGTCCCATACTTCCTTGGCGGTGTTCAAGTTGTTGATGTGTACCGAATGAGTATCCGGTACGACTTGTTGAAGGAGATGCTTGGCGGTGGCATTGAGTTGCTCATCAACTTCTTCCCTTCCGGTCAAGTTGAGAGGATCATGAGGTGCAAAGCCATTTTGTATGACCCTCCACAAATGAGTAGAAGAGCTAGAAATATGAGATTTCATTAGTCCTTGCCATTTAATAAAATTGCGAGAATCAAGCTTAGGAGGAGATCCCATGTTGTTAATGTGTGGCATAGGATAATGGACCGGCGGAGGGGAGTAAGTGTTAGGGGGTGGAATGTTAGCACCCTTTGCCGGACCATCATTTTCCTTAGGAGGGTCACCTTTATTCTCGGCGGAGGTGGAGCCATTGTTAGGTGGCTTCACCTTAGCCAATGAGAGTTCCACACTAGGTGTGGTGTTTGGGTCGGTGGGCCCGGAAGGTTTTCTTCCAAAATATTCCTCAAACATAGCCTTCATCTCCAATCTCATAGTGGTTTGCATTGTGTCCAAGGACGCCAAATGCTCCTCACGTGAGATTGAAGAGGAAGAGATAGATGGAGGAGTATCTTCGGGAGGAGTTTCATTACCCTTATCCCCTTCCATAGTTGCTCAAACTCTTAGGCGGCGAAGCCCGAATAAGAGACCAAGCTCTGATACCAATTGAAAGGATCGTATGAGCGACTAGAGGGGGGGGTGAATAGGAGCTACCCAAATTTTTACTCCTTTTCAAATTAAGGCTAGACAAGAAGGTAAATTCTCTAGATGTGCTACTAAGTGAATTTACCTAGAGTGACAAGCAAGCTAGCAATAATAATATAAGTAAAGGTACGAGTAAAGGATAGAGGTAACCGCAATGGAGGCACGAAGACACAAGGATGTATTCCCGTAGTTCCTTCCTTGTTACGGGAAGTACGTCTACGTTGGAGAGGTGTGGTGCCACAAAGGCCACCAACGCCACAAAGGCTCACCCTATTCTCCGGTGAACAAGCCACAAAGGCGAGTCCACGCTCCACTAAGCGATGCCCTTGAAGGCGGCACGACACCTTTACACAAAGTATTGGGGCAAGCTCCACAACTCAATTGGAGGCTCCCAAGAAAGCCACGGAGGCAAGAATCACCACAAAGACAAGCCAATCAACCACTTACAACACCTAGGGTCACAAGAACCCCAAGGTGCAAATCCTCCAAGCAAATGGATGTGGAAATGAAATTCCTTTGGTGAAGATGTAGATCGGTGCCTCCTCCTTCAATCCTCCAAAGATCAAGAGCTTTGGTTGGCTAGAAGGGGAGATCTATGGAATTTGGTGTTTTTCCAATGGGGGTAGGTGAGAGCTTCAAGAATGAACAATGGTTGGTGAAGTTCTAACCCTACCCCAGCTAAGAGAAGGGGTATTTATAGGTAGGTGGGAATCTGGCCGTTGGAGGGAGCACACAGCAGCAATCCCGGCGATAAGTCCGGCGCCGCCGGCCTCTGGGCCGGACGGCCCGGCGGTAAGTCCGGCGGGACCGGACACCTCGCCGGGAGTCCGGCGGTGGACCGGGCGGATCCGGTGGACCGGGCGGATCCGGCGGCCCGCTGAAAACCCGTTCAGACTACCAGTCCGGCGGCCCCGCCGGGCCAGTCCGGTCTGCCGCCGGGTGGTCCGGTCTGGGGGCCGGGCGGATCCGGCGGCCCGCCGAAAACCGAATCAGTATACCAATCCGGCGGCTCCGCCGGGCTGGTCCGGTCTGCCGCCGGGTGGCCCGGTCTAGGAACCGGCCAGACCACTTTAGGCCACTTTTCGGCAGGCGATTCCACCAACTTTCTTTTTATGCATTAGAACCCCTTCACCTGTGAACTTAAACCTGTATGCATATAATTCAAATCTTAGTTCACACAAAACATAGTCTTGTCATTGTAAATCAAAAAAGTAGAAAGGGACAAATGTCCTTTCACCTGGTTTATTGTTAGAAACAATAGAAGAAACTTTGGAGGATTCCTCCTTTTCATTAATAAGAACAAAACACATATTAGTCCTGTCATATTTTGGTAAAGCATCATATTTTATAACATTTTGTATGTAAGTATTTGTGTGGCAATTATCAACACAATAAAGATGACAAACATGCAAGATGCTATTTATATTAAAAGCACTCATATCTACCAAAGAAGTCTTTCTTGATAACTCTTCACACCCCAAAAATAAAGTAAGCTCATCATGCTAATTAGGAGTGATCATGTCATCACAATACAAACTTGCAGTACTCATTGGATTAGCAAGGCTATTATCATAGCCTGAGCATTGAAAACTGAAATGACCCACTTTATAGCAAAGTTCACAAACCTTTTCACCGAGCTCATTTAGAGCCTTGTCCCACATTCTAGTTTTTTCATTCCTGTGGTGGATACAATAATCTTCCTTGATTTGATTCTTTTCACAAGGTCTAAGTGCTCCACAAAAATTAACATGCTTATAAGAAATAGTACTTTCAGAAGTTTGAGCATGTTTATTGCAATCATTAATAACAATTTCACTTTCCATGCAAGTATCTTTAAAAGGTTCATGATACACGTCCCAATTTCCTTTAGGAACATTAATATGAGAAGCAAAGGCCCTATAGCAATCAACCATAATTTAAGGATCAAGACCATATTTAGCACTAAGCTCTTGAAAATCAGCAGTTTCAGCGAAAGACTTAATGCAATCATACTCATAATTTATACCTGATCCTTTACCTTTGTCACAATCCCAATCTTCGGTATTTCTTTGAATTGTTTCAAGAAGATCCCACTTGGCTTCAAACTCCTTGCTTGTGAAAGATCCCTCAAAATAGGCATCTAGATAGTCCTTGAAATGTCCTGAAAGCCTTGTATAAAAATTATTAATAACTATTACGGGGGAGCTCATGAATGGGACATTTGAGCATTAGTGACTTCAATCTTCCCCACGCTCGGGCAATGCTTTTTCCATCATGAGGATGAAAATTATAAATATAATTCCTATCTTTATGAATCTCACTAGAAGGATAGAATTTAGAATAAAAGAGAGGTACAATTTCCTCCCAGCCAATAGGTCAGCCATTTTTTAACATCTTATACCATTTCGCGGCTCTGCCCTTTAGTGATAAAGAGAATAGCTTCCTCTTAACCTGGCTTGTTGAAATACCTGCACACTTGAACAACTCGCATAATTCTATAAAGAGCAAATGATCACTAGGATGGACAGTTCCATCTCCTAAATAATAGTTATTCATAGCACGTTCAACAATTTTTATAGGTATTTTAAAAGAGATATTTTCAGTATGAGGATCACAAGCATCATTAGAATTATCACATATGGGAGATAAAGTATCATCAGAGCAAATTTTCTCCTCTAAAGCGGGGAAACTAAAAATATCATGCTTATCAAAACCAGCTTCCCCAAGCTTAGACTTTTATATAACATTAGCAATAACGATGTTCAAAGAATTCATACTAACAACACTGCTATTAGCATGCAAATAAAGTTCCATAGGTTTTTCAATTTTCTCTTCAAACACTTCATGTCCTAACTCAGGAAAAATACTATAAAGCTCTTTATTTTCCATTAAGCCTAACAACCGAAAATAAAAACAAGAAACTAAAAGATATAATTGCAGAATCTAAAAGAAATAACTTCGAGCACCCACACACCAGCAACAATACTAGAAGATGGATGTGAGTACCTTTTACCTTACCTCCCCGGCAACGGTGCCAGAAAAGTGCTTGATGTCTATGCATGCGTCTGTTCTTGTAGACAGTGTTAAGCCTCCAAGTATAGAGGTTTGTAGAATAGCAACAAGTTTCCCTTAAGTAGATCACCCAAGGTTTATCGAACTCAGGGAGGAAGAGGTCAAAGCTATCCCTCTCAAGCAACCCTGCAATTACGATACAAGAAGTCTCTTGTGTCCCCAAGACACCCAATATACTTGTCAGATGTATAGGTGCACTAGTTTGGCGAAGAGATAGTGAAATACAAGTAATATGGATGATTATAAGTAGTAAATGCAATCTAAAATAAATATCACTGCGAGCAAACATGTAACAGAACTGAATGTAAATAGTGTTTCAATGCTTAGAAATAAGGCCTAGGGATCATACTTTCACTAGTGGACACTCTCAACAAAGATAACATAATTGAATACATAAATACCATTCTTCACTATGCTATTCTAAACTATTCTCTGCTGGATAACAAACACTAATCATGTGTAGGGCTATGAAGCACTCCTCAAAGTTCGCATTCCCCAAACTAGATTGCCCCACACTATCACCTTGAGCGCACAAGATGGTTCCAACAAACACCAACAATCCATAGAGACACTAGCCAAAGAGACACACATAATGCGCATATTGTCACCTTCACATCATGGTACAAGGTGTCTCAAGAGATTACAATAATAAAGTACTTGAGTAGCATAATATATGAAGAACAACATCTACCAATTCAACTAGATACAAAGCTCACGATCACATATAGATCACATCATGGGAGAGAGAGGTGAACCACATAGCTACCGGTAGAGCCCTCAGCCCCGGGGGAGAACTACTCCCTCCTCATCATGGGAGACATCAACGTCGATGGAGATGGCGGTGAAGTCAATGGAGATGGCGGTGGAGTCGATGGAGTCGATGGAGATGGCTCCGGGGGAAATTCCCCGTCCCGGCAGGGTGCCGAAACAGAGACTTCTGTCCCCCAAAATTGGTCTTCGACGGCGGCAGCGCTGTGGAACTTTATCTGGGAAAACGCTGACTGATTTAGGGTTTTCACGTCGGAGGCTTTATATAGACGGAGGGGCGATGTCAGAGCGCACCAGGGGGTCCCACACCACAGGGTGGCGTGCCCAAGGGTAACCCGCGCCACCAGGTGGTGTGGCCACCTCCTGGCCCTCCTCCGGCTCTTCTTTGGACTCTGTCTCGTGTCAGGGAAAATAGGAACTTCAGGCTTCGTTTTGTCCAATTCCGAGAATATTTCCTGTGTAACTTTTCTGAAACACAAAAACAGCAGAAAAATAGGGAACTAGCACTATGGCATCTCGTTAATAGGTTAGTTTCGGAAAATGCATAAAAACGCCACGAAGTGTAAACAAAACACAAAGCAATTGGTATAAAACAAGCATGGAGCATCAAAAATTATAGATACATTTGAGACGTATCAAATACCAAGACACTAAGTTGATGCCAAGGAACATGCAGGAACTAGAAGTTGATTTACATGTATCAGGACAGCCAGCCCAATCCAGATCAGAATATGCCGCGAGTTCAGACAAAGAGCCGGTATGAAGGTGGAGGCCGAGATGAGCGGTTGCTTTAACATAACACAAGGTCCGCTTGACAAGCTGAAAATGAGCCTCCCGAGGATAATGCATGGATAAGCAGGCTTGCTGGATAGCATAGGACAGATCTGGCCTGGTGAGAGTCAAATATTGGAGCGCCCCGGAAGGACTTCGATAAAGTGAAGGATGAGAAATGGTATGGCCATCTTGCCCAAAAAGTTTGCACTTGGTGTCAATCGGTGTAGAAATGGGGTTGCAGTTGAGCATATTAGCCCGTTCCAGAAGAAACAAACCATGAGATGTACGATGCACATTGACTCCAAGAAAATGATGTAGAGGACCCAAATCACTCACCGCGAACTCAAAATTGAGAAAGGAGATGATCCCGTGAAGCAGAGTGGTGGTGCTAGCTGTGAGTATGATGTCATCAACATACAAGACAATATAGGCGGTGGCAGTGGCAGACCGAAGTATGAACAGTGAGGAGTCACTTTTGAAGGACACAAATCCAAGCGAATGAAGATATGCAGTGAACCAAAGAAACCATGTACGTGGTGCCTGTTTGAGTCCATAGAGAGATTTCTTGAGCTTGAAAACATGAGTGGGATGAGTAGCATCAACAAAACCAGTTGGCTAAGTGCTGTAAACTCTCTCGGAGAGTTCACCATGTAAAAAGGCATTTTGATGTCCAACTGATGAATAGGCCATGACTGAGAAGTTGCAAATGTTGAGAACCACTCGAACTGTTGCGGGCTTCTCCACGAGATTGAAAGTTTCACCATAATCAACACCTTCTTGTTGAGTAATACCACGAAGGAACCAACGAGCCTTATATCGTGCCAAGGAGTCATCTGGATGCAGTTTGTGCTAAAAAAAATCCATTTGCCACTCACAACATTAACACCTGCAGGAGAAGAACCAAAGACCAAGTGTCATTCCGAATTAGAGCATCAAAATCATCATGCATAGCATTGTGCCAACGATTGTATTTAAGTGATGTACGGTAGGAGGAAGGAATTGGTGAGAGTGCGGCAGATACAAATAAGTCAAAATGCTTTTTAGGCATGGAAAACCAGATTTGGCGCGAGTATTCATCTTGTGTGCATTATTGGGTGGAACTACCGGAATCAAGCGGAGAGGTAGGTCGGCAGAGTCAAGCTGGTAGAGGTTGTTAGTGTGGAAAGCGACACGGGAGGTGGGTAGGTGGAACACAAGGCGGGATGGATGGGTGTTGTGGCTGGCAGGGGCAGCACGGGAGGCGATGCCAGGAATGTTGCCGCGGCAAGAAACCCGGCCAAAGTGTCTGCTGCGGCAGAAAACCTGGCCGAAGTGGCTGCCGCAGCAGGAAAACAAGCCGAAACAACTACCGGGGTAAAAAAATCAGCCGAAGCGGCTGCTGCGGCAGAAGGCATGCGAGGAGGCGGCGGCGATTGGGCGTGCAGGTCATGGGGATCTGCTGCGGAGGAGGACGAAGTGGTAGCGGATGTGCCATCGTCGTAGGGAAAACAAGTTTCGTCAAACACGACATGAAGGGAGATGATAAATTTGCGCATGGTCAAGTCAAATCACCGATACCCTTTATGTTCCCGTGGATAACAATTGCGCATGGCAGCAGCGGCCAGGGGGCGCGAGGAATAGGAGGAAGACTAGGGTTAGGGTTGGCCTCTAGAGCTGCTCGAGAGGGAGCGACCCGGGAGGAAGGGGAGAAATACCCTTTAAATGGGGGGGGGGATTTCACTTCCCTAGCCTCTGCACCAACTAGGAATGCACACAACCATTAAGCATGAGTACCAGGAGCATGAGAATTTCTCTGGTCGTGGCCCGTTAGCTAGATACATCTGGAGTATCATTAGTTGCACTTTTGGCATTAATTTCCACTTTGTTTCTATTGATCAATCCATTCCTGTTTGCCTAAAAGGTTCGGGCAAGAAAAAAAGGAATCAATTTGTAGCAGGGATTGTTGCCCGTTGTTTGGAGCATCTAGAAAACCAGAAAATATGGCTTGCTTTGAGAGCATCTCCACTCGCCTCCCCCAAACAGGTGACCGGCGCAAGCATTTTTTGGGCCATTTGGGGGGGTGCCAGCGTGGATTTCCGTATAGGGGGCACCATTTTTCCAGCCGCACCCCCCAAACGCTGCCCCAAAAGCCCAATGCGGCCCATTTTATTGTAGATTCGGCCCAAATTTTTGAAAAAGCAATTCCCGCCGCTGCACCGATGCTGCCAGAAATAGCGTCGCTGTGAAGTGGCAAGAAAATACAGCCACCAGATCCATATAAATTATTAAAATAATTGTTCATACACACAAATAATAGTTTGAAATCCAAATAAATAAAATTTAAATAAATGAATTACAAATAAAACTAGGCGTTATTTCCTTTGAGCAGCCACAAATGCTCTACCAAATCATCTTGCAGTTGGCTATGGGTATTTGCATCTCGGATTTCTTGCCGCATGGCAAGAAAGGCAGCAAATGCGGCGGGCACCCGGTGATCAACATTTGCAAGAGGACCCTGGCGGTGGTTCAGGGTCATACATCGGATGCTCCCGCTCACTCTCAATAATCATGTTATGCATGATGACACATGCATTCATGGTCTCCCACATCTGAGTCTTTGACCATGTAAGTGCAGGAAACTAGAGAACAGTGAATCGAGCTTGGAGCACACCAAATGCACGCTCGGCATCCTTCCTGCAAGCCTCCTGGCACTTTGCAAACCAAGACTGTTTACCTCCTGGCACAGTGCTTGTGATAGTCTTCATAAATGTTGCCCATCTTGGATAGATGCCATCCGCCAAATAGTATCCTTTGTTGTACTCATGGTCATTGATAACAAAGTTCACCAGAGGAGCATCACCTTCAACTAGCCGGGAGAACACATTCGCGCACTGCAGTATGTTGATGTCATTGTGAGATCCTGCCAGGCCAAAAAAAGCATGCCAAATCCATAGATCCTGGTCATCCACAGCCTCTAGTACCACACTGCAACCTCCTTTGTGACCTTTATACATACCCTACCAAGCAAACGGACAGTTCTTCCATTTCCAATGCATGCAATCAATGCTACCCAGCATCCCAGGAAATCCACGCTCTGCATTTTGAGCCAAAATGTGAGCAATATCTTCTTCATTGGGTGTTCTCAGGTAGTTTGATCCGAACATCGACACCACTGCCCTGTAGAATCTAGACATGCATTCCATGGCCGTAAACTCGGCCATGCGTATGTAATCATCCTGTGAATCACCTGGAGCTCCATATGCAAGCATCCGCAAAGCAGCAGTGCACTTCTGAAGTGAGGAAAAACCAACCATACCAGTGCAATATTTCCTGCATATAAAGTAGATGTCGAAACATCGAACGACATAGACAATGTCGAG
This sequence comes from Dactylis glomerata, assembly GCA_007115705.1. NCBI lineage: Eukaryota > Viridiplantae > Streptophyta > Magnoliopsida > Poales > Poaceae > Dactylis > Dactylis glomerata. The sequence goes on from QXEO01000110.1 coordinate 2,798,402, forward strand.
GAAGAGCTTCTGGCTCATCCAAAAATGGCACCGAAATACCACCTCGTCGTGCAATGGGTCGTCGAAGAAGTAGTCGGCGTAGAGAATGCATTGGCCTTCCACCCTCTGTCTCAGCTTGCTCTTGCGGCGTCCAGCGCCAACCCTCCGCGGCGCGGCTTTGCATCGCGGGCGTACAACGCCATCAAGCACGATAGCATCATCAAGTGCTACTCGTCGTTGGTGATGACGATCTCGGCTTCCTCCTCTATCAGAACAGCGAACATAGTCTCATCGTCGGAGTCCATGAACTCGTCCATGGCCTCGGCAATACGCTGAACACCTCATGTGCAAGGTCGAGGTGGGTGGCACCGCAGAAAAGCCTGGAGAGATAGCGGAACACCTTAAAAAGTTGGTGGGCGGGGCGATAGGGCATCCTAGTGCGGCGATTTGGTGGAAGAATCATGTTCCGTAAGGGAATGGTGCGGCGAGGCGGCACGGCGGCGCGCTAGCGATCTGGTGGGAGGTGGGTGAGATGCAATGGCCGATTTGAGAAAAAATACTAGTCTGACTGATACGTCTCAAACGTATCTATAATTTTTGATGCTTCATGCTTGTTTATACACTATTTGCTTTGTGTTTTGTTACACTTCGTGGCATTTTTATGCATTTTCCAGAACTAACCTATTAACAAGATGCCACGGTGCTAGTTCCCGGTTTTTTGCTGTTTTTGTGTTTCAAAAAAGTTACACAGGAAATATTCACAGAATTGGATGAAACAAAAGCCGAACCTCCTATTTTTACCGAAGCTTCGCGAAGATCAAAGATGAGATGGAGGGGGGCCAGGGGCCAAGCTCACCATAGGGTGGCGTGGCCCAGCCCCTGGCCGCGCCACCATATGGTGAGGCCAGGTGGCCCATCACCTGACGCTGCCCTTTCGCCTATAAAATACTCTCGATGGGAAAAACCTAAAGGACGGATCGCTTTTCCTCGAAATATACTGCAAGCCGCCGCCGTTGTTGAAGCGAGATCGGGAGGATCCAGGAGCTCTTCCCGGTACCCTGCCGGAGGCCTTCTACACCACCATGGTCGCCTCCAGAGTGATGTGTGAGTAGTCTACCTTGGACTACGGGTCCATAGCAGTAGCTAGATGGTTGTCTCCTCCACTATGTGCTTCATGTTTAGATCTTGTGAGCTGCCCTACATGATCAAAATCATCTTTATGTAATTCTACATGTTGTGTTTGTTGGGATCCGATGAGTATTGGTACTATGTCAATTTGATGTGCTGAATATATATCTTTATGCTATCTCTATGTTGTTTATGATCTTGCATGCTCTCCGTTGCTAGTAGATATCTTGGCCTAGTAAATGCTAGTGACTCCAAGAGGGAGTATTTATGCTCGATAGTTGGGTTCATGCCTCTAGTAATCTGGGGGACTGACAGAAACCTCTTGTGTTGTTGCCACTAGGGAGAAAACAACATTCTTGTGTCCAAGGACATTTGCTTTGTTTACTTTACGCACTTTGTTTAATGAAGTTATCCGTTGTTTGCACCTTAATACCCAATGTTTGCTCGGACGACATTCGGAGGATGGATTATTAGTCATAGATGCAGTTGGATTACGGTCTATATATTTTGTCGTAATGCCCAGAGTGAATATCATAGTGATCGTCACGACATATGTACGTTATCTTTATTCTATCAATTGCCCAACTGTAATTTGTTTACCCAGCATGTTATTATTTATCTTATGGAGAGACACCACTAGTGAACTGTGGACCCCGGTCCAATTTCCTTTGCATTGTTATACCGTTTTACTTTTACTCGCACTGTTTACTTTTACTTGCATACTATTACCCTTTTACCAGTCGATACGCTCAATCCTTTGTTTATAGCAAACCGGTGAGATTGACAACCTCATCGTAAGTTGGGAGCAAAGTTCTTGGTTGGTTGTGTGCAGGTTTCACATTGCTGCTAGGTGAAGACGCACCAGCAATATTTCTGGCACCATTGTCTGGAGTGTTGCGAAGCTAGCAAGCATCGCCTTCTGAAGTTTGGCTTTCTCCTACTGGTTCGATAAACCTTGGTTTCACAACTGAGGGAAGACTTGCTGCTGTACTCATCATAACTTCCTCTTGGGGTTCCCAACGAGCTGTACTTACAAGCCATCAACGAGTTTTTTGGCGCCGTTGCCAGGGAGGAAGAAGACTTCTGTAAGGGGAGTCTCTCACGCACAATCTTTTACTTTGTTTTTGTTTTGCTTTATTTTATTTTATTTTTGCTTGCATCTTTTTATCAGAAATACAAAAAAATAGTTCTTTTATAGTTACTTTTACTTGCCTGCTTTTAGTTTTGCTAGAATGGGTACTCCTAAGAACACCAAGTTGTGTGACTTTACTAGCACCAAAAACAATGATTTTATCTGCACTCCTATTGCGCCACCTGCTCCTGAGGCAAATTTTTATGAGATCAAACCTGCTTTATTGAATCTTGTTATGAAAGAGCAATTTTCTGGTGCAAGTTCTGATGATGCTGCAGCTCATCTCAACAATTTTTTGAGCTATGTGAGATGCAAAAGTATAAGGATGTAGATGGTAATATTACTAAGCTTAAGTTGTTTCTTTTCTCTTTAAGAGGAAGAGCTAAGGATTGGTTACTATCTTTGCCTAGAAATAGTATTGATTCTTGGTATAAGTGTAATGATGCTTTTATTGGAAAATACTATCCTCCTGCTAAGATTATAGCTTTGCGTAGTGATATTATGAAGTTTAGACAGTTTGATAATGAACATGTTGCTCAAGCTTGGGAAAGAATGAAATCTATGATAAATAATTGCCCCACTCATGGACTGACTACTTAGATGATTGTCCAAACTTTTTATGCAGGACTGAATTTTTCCTCAAGAAATCTATTGGATTCAGCTGCTGGAGGCACTTTTATGTCCCTTACCTTGGGCGCCGCAACAAAGCTTCTTGACAACATGATGGTAAATTATTCTGAGTGGCACACGAGAGAGCTCCACAAGGTAAGAAGGTAAATTCTGTTGAGGAAACCTCTTCCTTGAGTGATAAGATTGATGCTATTATGCTTATGCTTTCTAATGATAGAGCTCATGTTGATCCTAATAATGTTCCTTTGGCCACTTTGGTTGCTCAAGAAGAGCATGTTGATGTAAACTTCATTAGAAATAATAATTTCAACAACAGTGCTTATAGGAACAATTTTGCTAGCAACAATTATAGGCCATATCCTTCTACCAATGGTAATGGTTATGGTAACTCTTATGGTAATTCCTCCAACAACACTAGGGGCGCGCCCTCTGAGCTTGAAGTCATGCTCAAGGACTTCATCGGTAAGCAAACTGCTTTTAACAAGTCTTTTGAAAAAAGTTGGGTAAAATTGATATTTTTTACTTCTAAAGTTGATAGCCTTGCTCTTGATGTTCAACTTCTGAAACTAAAAGTGTTGCCTAATGATGTGAAGGAAAGCAATACTTTTGCTGCTACTAATGTCATTCAAGTTAGAATTGATGAAAATGTTAGGATGTTAGCAGAATTGCATGCAGGTGGGAAAGAGAAGATGAGATGGCTAGAAAGTTGAAGGTATGTACTATTACTACCTCTAATGATGTTGTTTCAAATGCTAGCAATCCTCTTACTTTGATTGGTGTATAGAAATCTCCTACTCCTTGTGCGAAAAAGCCTAAAACTGCAAAAACTTTTTCTACAAAAGTGCTGAAATTTTTCAGAGTATGGGAGATGATAGCTCTATTTCTTTTAATAATTTTGATGTTGATGGATGCAATATATCTGAAGTTATTTTGTTCTTGCAAAAGCTTGCTTTGAGTCCTAATGCTAGTTCTATTAATGTTGCTTTTACAAATCATATTACAAATGCTCTCATGAAAATTAGGTAGGAAAAGTTGAAACAAAAGGCTTCTATTCCCAAGAAGTTAGAAGATGGTTGGGAGCCCATCATTGATATGCATGTTAATGGTTTTGATTGCCATGCTTTATGTGATCTAGGTGCTAGTATTTCTATTATGCCTAGAAAGATTTATGATATGCTTGGTTTACCACCGCTTGAAAAATGTTATTTTGATGTTCCTCCTATTGATGTTGCTAAGAAGAAACCTTTGGGAAGGATTAATGATGTTATTATTATGGTTAACAATAACCTTGTTCCCATTGATTTTCTTGTTATGGATGTTGAATGCAATGCTTCATGTCCTATTATTTTGGGAAGACCTTTTTTTGAACTGTAGGAGCCATCATTGATATGAAGGAAGGCACCATCAAATATCAATTCCCATTCAAGAAAGGTATGGAACACTTCCCTAGAAGTAGGAAGAAATTACTTTTTAACTCTATTCTTAGAGTAAATTATGAACTTGATGCTTCATCGCTTGATATTACTTGATTTGCACTTTCTGCGCCTAGCTCAAAGGCGTTAAAGAAAAGCACTCTTGGGAGATAACCCAATATTTTCTTTTCAGTAATTTTTCTTTTATTTGAGTCTTGGAAGTTATTACTACTGTAATGACCTCTCCTTATCATTTTTATTTCGTTGTTGTGCCAAGAAGAACCTCTAATTTGAGGGAGGTAAGATTTGGGGAAGTTGCTGTCCTGAAACAGATTTCTGCGCTGCACCGTAAAAATTCGTGAAATTCTTAGAATATCTTTTTGATCTGAAATTTCTTGAGCATATGCCCCAGGTTATATCCAAACTTTCATTAGTTTTTCACTTTTCTATTTGAGCAACAGAAGGTCCTCGAAAAAATCGACCTTTGTCAGTTGTTCTGTTTTGACAGATTTCTACCACTATTTGTGTTTGCCTCTCGATCGCTTTCCTTTTGAGTTCTTTTGATCACGGAACTTTTGAGGAAGTTGCTACAGTAGTATATGCTTTATATGTGGTGTTTTTGAGTTTGAAACTGAACCAAAAAGGGTTGATTCACTATTATGTTTATGCTAATGTTGCTAATAGAATTGTGTGAAGTTTTGTATGAAGGAAGTTTTCAAGTGTAGGGATTGGAGAGTGATGAGATGAGATGAAGTATGGACAAAAGTTCAAGCTTGGGGATGCCCATGTCACCCCAAGAAATATCCAAGAGGTACAAGCGTCAAAGCTTGGGGATACCCCCAAGGCACCCCTTCTTCATCGGCAAAAATTAGGTCACCTTTCAACACACTATATTTTTATTGCTTCATATTCTATGCATTTTTCTTGGAGCGTCTTTACTTTTGCTTACAATTTTATTTTGTTTTGTTTGCTGCAATAAATGGTTGGACCCCACCAAATTTCTTTTGGAGGCCATGTACTTGTTTTTCATTGCCAAGAACATTCTATTTTTCACTCTTATTGTTCAACGAGTGTTCTCTTTTTCTAGAACTGCGTTTAGCTTTTGTTTTTCGCCTTGATTTTTGTTCAGATCTCGTTTTATATTTGCATCAAGGTGTATCTAGACCACTGGTCTATGTTGGTTTTCATCAAAAGAGTTGTCTCAAAAAGGTTTGAATGGTGTTGGAAAAGAGAAAAAGTTTCATGCAAAAAGTGGTACAAAAAGGAGCTTGTTTAGACTGCGACTCAGACTTTTACATGCCATGCTTGATGTCATTTTGATAGTATGCTTAGTAGTTTTGTTGTAGCATGACTTGTCTCAAATGACTGAGATTGCTTAATGAGCCTTTGAAAAAATGCGTTGTTTTTATTATATGGAAGCATTTATTTGGTTTTCTCCTTGATGCTTTATTTGGGTTGACTTGGCGCATGCTTATAACATGTTTGACTCCTACAAAGTCGCCATAAGCCTTTATGATCATTTGGTTTTTGACTTGTGATGCCATTTTATGCTTCTTTTAATGATGTTTTGTCGCTATGCATGATTATGGCCGTTATTGCTCTCTTAGTTGGTCGCTCCCAATCTTTTGCTAGCCCTCATTTTGTACTAAGTATGAGCTCTACTCGTGCATCCAACTCCCAAAAACCAAGTTATTCTAATGTGTCCACCATACATACCTATTAGCAATTTGCTATTCCAAGTACATTTGACTTGCTTTTATCTATCCTTCGAATTAAACTCTTTTTGGTGTTATGTAAAAATTAGTCAGTAAAGCTCTCACGAACCTGATGGCATACTTTACTTTTCTCGCTTTTAAAATTTTGACATTGTGGCTCTCTTATGTTGACGTTATGCTTGCAAGTTGTAAGTTAGAAATTAGCCCAGCCATGCCGTCATGGGGCAAGCTTTCAACATTGCACTTTCTCTTATTTGAGTTGATATCGTGATCTTTTGTTTATGGATATTCGCGATGTGAAATAAGTTGGGAATCTTGCGGGATCATGGAGTTTATATATGTGTTAGAGAAACGCCTGAGCCGCTAATCTAAGCCATGCATCATTCATGGTGGAAATTTACAGCATGTCCATAGTGGATATTCGACGACGCATCTCACAATAAAAAGCTATACCAATGGTAAATAAAAGAAATGCCGAGGTGTTCATTGTCTGTTTGTCATGTCATTTTGATGTGGGCTTGTTCCATGTCATCGGGCAAGGAGGTACCCCGTTGGTGGTTCTCGATGATACGTGTATACTTACAATGACAAGAGCTTGCTTGGGCCCCTAAGTCGAGTAGTATGAGGTTTGGGTATTCGTACTTCACAGGACATGAGGTTTTCAACTTATGATTTGTCAAGCATATGCTCATAATTGTTCTCGCATTAACTTTAACCATTCAAGATGCCTATGATGGGGGCAATGAGAGCTCAAATCTAGTAAGTACCATAATTTTTGAAGGTTTATAAAACTTGCAATCACTGTTTCCCTCTGCGAAGGGCCTTTCTTTTACTTTTTTGTTGAGTCTCCACCTTCTACCTTTATGCACAATCTAAGAGAGCATAGTTGCCATTCTGAGTTTAATGTGCATAGTCCCAAAGTTTATCATTGATTGATTCAGGATTATGATTTTGCTTGTTCTTAAATTATTTGTATCTAGTCGCCCTTTTAAACTTGAAGGTGTCCTATGCATTTATGTTTTGCTATTCTATGAAGGACAAGCTGAAAACCACTTGTTATGTTTTTCCATATGATTTGAATACACGTTTGACTTTCATTGTTTCATTATTCATGATCTTTCGTTTGTGTTTCTTTTCATGTTATAACATGGTTGCTAAGTTTTTATTGTCAAGATTATGTCTCTTATGCTCATGTTTTAAGTTCTTTGATCCCAGCACTCAATGCTTTACATAGATGATCAAGATTGTGAAGGTGCATGTCACCTTAAAAATTATTCTTTTGTTATCACTTACCTACTCGAGGACGAGCAGGAGTTAAGCTTGGGGATGCTTGATACGTTTCAAACGTATCTATAATTTTTGATGCTCCATGCTTGTTTATACACCATTTGCTTTGTGTTCTGTTACACTTTGTGGCGTTTTTATGCATTTTCCGGAACTAACCTATTAACAAGATGCCACAGTGCCAGTTCCCTATTTTCTGCTGTTTTCGTGTTTCAGAAAAGTTACACAGGATATATTCTTGGAATTGGACGAAACAAAAGCCGAACCTCCTATTTTTATCGAAGCATCGCGAAGACCGAAGATGAGATGGAGGGGGCCAGGGGCCAGGCTCACCATAGGCTGGCGCGGCCCAGCCCCTGGCCGCGCCACCATATGGTGAGGCCAGGTGGCTCACCTCCTGATGCTGCCCTTTCGCCTATAAAATCCTCTCGACGGGAAAAACCTAAATAACGGATCGCTTTTCCTCGAAACATACTGCAAGCCGCCGCCGTCGTCGAAGCAAGATTGGGAGGATCCAGGAGCTCTTCCTGGCACCCTGCCGGAGAGGAGAATCCCTGCCGGAGGCTTTCTACACCACCATGGTCGCCTCCGGAGTGATGTGTGAGTAGTCTACCTTGGACTATGGGTCCATAGCAGTAGCTAGATGGTTGTCTTCTCCACCATGTGCTTCATGTTTAGATGTTGTGAGCTGCCCTACATGATCAAGATCATCTTTATGTAATTCTACATGTTATGTTTGTTGAGATCCGATGAGTATTGGTACTATGTCAAGTTGATGTGCTGAATATATATCTTTATGTTATCTCTATGCTGTTTATGATCTTGCATGCTCTCCGTTGCTAGTAGATATCTTGGCCGAGTAGATGCTAGTGACTCCAAGAGGGAGTATTTATGCTCGATAGTTGGGTTCATGCCTCTAGTAATCTGGGGGAGTGACAGAAACCTCTAAGGTTGTAGATGTGCTGTTGCCACTAGGGAGAAAATAACATTCTTGTGTCCAAGGACATTTGCTTTGTTTACTTTATGCACTTTGCTTAATGCAGTTATCCGTTGTTCGCAACTTAATACCCAATGTTTGCTCGGACGACATTCGGAGGGTGGATTATTAGTCATAGATGCAGATGCAGTTGGATTACGGTCTATGTATTTTGTCGTAATGCCCAGAGTGGATCTCATAGTGATCCTCATGACATATGTACGTTATCTTTATTTTATCAATTGCCCAACTGTAATTTGTTTACCCAGCATGTTATTATTTATCTTATGGAGAGACACCACTAGTGAACTGTGGACCCCGGTCCAATTTCCTTTACATTGTTATACCATTTTACTTTTACTCGCACTGTTTACTTTTACTTGCATACTATTACCCTTTTACCACTCGATACACTCAATCCTTTGTTTACAGCAAACCGGTGAGATTGACAACCTCATCGTAAGTTGAGAGCAAAGTTCTTGGTTGTGTTGTGTGCAGGTTTCACGTTGCTGCTAGGTGAAGACGCACCAGCAATATTTCTGGCACCATTGTCTGGAGTGTCGCGAAGCTAGCAAGCATCACCTTCTGAAGTTTGGCTTTCTCCTACTGGTTCGATAAACCTTGGTTTCACAACTAAGGGAAGACTTGCTACTGTGCTCATCATACCTTCCTCTTGGGGTTCCCAACGAGCTGTACTTACAAGCCATCACTGACCGACAGGTATGACCCACGGCATTTTTGGGCGTAGCCGGCACCCCCGCTCGCCCCCCTGTGCGTTGGGTTTCGATCGGGTGTGCGGGACGAAGATTCACCCCGCGCCGGATGAAAAAATAGTTTAGGGGCGCGGCTGGGCAGAAATTTTAGCGCCGGCGCCCCCAAACGGCGTTTGGGGAGCCTTTGGGGGTGGGGGTGGGGGGGGGGGGGAGGGGGGGGGGGGGGGGGGGGTCGAGTGGAGATGCTCTGAGGGAAATGGCCAGAAGAGCTCTTTACAATAGAGATTGCTTCCAGGGAAAAGGTTCAATCGTTTTAAAGATTTGCTATTACATACAATGGTGGTGCTTTTTGAAACAGGACGCAAAGGGACAAGCGACAGTCGAATTGCTGGAGAAGGTGGATCTTCGGGGCAAAACATAGATAGTCGCGGTGGATTCCAAGGATTGAACAATGAGGAAAAGGCTAAAGAAAATTGCCGGTGAGAGGACAACGCCAAATCACTCAGATCTAAAACCCTCCGTTTTGGCACCACCCTGTTTGTTGTGTTGTGATTTGCATGTGAACCTGGATGTACTGTACCGTGTACTACTCAGGTTTGGCAAAACTATTCAAGGAGAGATCTTTGCCCTTGACAGTTGCATTTATACTCCTTGAACTGTACTTAACTGTGCGCATCTCCATACCGTGTACAAGCGTCAAATACAGAGCATGCCACAAACACAAGCCAATGAACGGGTACGCTACCTTTGGACATGCATGGTTTGAAGCAGTGGGCACTCCACTGAGTTGATGTTGCTTTGCGACTCCACGGCGGTGAAACATCCCCAACTCGATCTGTCAAAAACAAAGAAGTATCTCCGACGCCATGCACAGAAATGTACAGTAAGAATTAACGGAATGCGGTAAAAAAAGCAAACACAAGCTCTCGTTGGCATTTCACAGGAAACAGACATATACTCCCTCCGTTTCAAAATATAAGATGTTTTAGCTTTGTGAAGCAATTGTATCGAGACATATCTTTTAGTGTGGAGGTTCACTCGAATATACACACTAAAAGATGTCTAGATACAAACCTAAAACATCTTATATTTTGAAACGGAGGGAGTACATAATAGTTACAGATGCCGCAGCGGCCACTGGCGAGTGGGTTAGGAGTAGTGACCACTGAGCCACTGGCCAGTGTGCACCATGGATGCGTCTTCTTTCTCTGACACACGCATGCCGCTCCTCTAAGTGGGATTCAGATCCTGGAACATGGACTCCCACGGCGCCTCCGGATCCTCGCCGTCCATCTCGTCATCGTCGTCGTCGTCCGCGTCGTAGTCGCTGCAACTCTCCGTGCTCGCGAAGCAGCCCGCTGGAATCACCATGGCCCTGCGCATAGCCGGCGTCACGGCGCCGCTCTTCGCTCCCTTCCCGCTGCTGCTCTTCGTAAGCATGAGCATGGGCTTGCTGAAGTGCGTGAGGAAAGCCGCCAGCTTCGTCGTCGTCGTGCCTCGGCTGTCCGGCGCGCTCTTCCACCGCGCCGGCACTGGCTTGGCTCCGCTGCCGCATATGCGCTGTTGGCAGAGCACAAGCGGGCGAGGCGCGACCGCCGCGCGTCTCTCCCGGCGCGCGGCCGAGCGGAGGCAGCCGGCGACGGACCGCGCGGACCGCTGCGCGGCCACGGCGAGCATCCTGGTGGCGCGCCACGGCAGGACGGTGATGCCAGACGAGTCCTTGCTGGCGAGCTTGAGGATCTCGAGGCGGTGCTTGGCGACGGCGACGCCCATGGTGGCGAGGAACGCGTGGTCGAGGTGGCGGACGTCGGTGGCGTCAAGCTCGTTGCTCTCGAAGAGGAGCGCGTACTCGGCGGCCAGGTCCTCGCCGAGCCCCGCCCTGCTGAGCCACTCGTACCAGTCCATCGCTGCCTAGCTAGCTTGCTCAGCCCCAGGGAGATGGCGTGTGGTGCTGTGCAGGTAGCACGCGCGAGTGGCGCGCGTGAAGGTATGCACGAGACGAGGTTATGGATGTACGTAGGTGTGTCGTGATGTGAGCATGATTGGGGAGGAGGTTGGTGGATGGTTGGAGGGGGAGCGAGCATATGAAGGTGGTGGGCCGCAGAGTAGCCGAGGAAGAGAAGAAGACGAAGGCAAGGAAGAGAAATAGACAATTTTTACGCTGAATGTCTGAATGTGCATGCGATTTTTTTTCTGAATTTTTTGATATTTTGAAATATATTTTCTACAATTTTTTAAAATGGGTGCATCTACCCCCTATGAGCCCCACCTCCGAAGCAATCATGGGTTCTAGCCTTTTCCCAAAACCTGAATGTTTGGCTACTAAATTGCAGATACTGTTATAAAGAACAACTCCCAGATAATGCTCACTTTATTTTGACATGTATGCATGCAAAATTCTTCATACTACCTCCGATCCACAATAATTGTCACTGATTCAGTATAACTTTCTACTAAATCAAAGACATTTATTATGGATCAGAGGGAGTACAAGCAATCAGATTGTTCTAGCTATCAGCAGTAGTAAGTACTTAATTATGTATGTTTTTCAGATGTAGCATCCATATTTTCAGTTAGCATTATCACATAAATATGCTACAGGAGGGAAGCTACTCTACTCATCTGGAATAAATTGTCAAGTACATATGGCTGATCTAAGTTCCAGGCATGTGATTGTAAAGTACTAAAGTAAATCAAGAGTTTCTACGGAGAAACTTGTACTAGATGTCATGAACAGGAGTTATAACCCTATGAATATACTGCGAATTTCCGGGATTCCTAACTGCACAAGCAAGGTCCTGAACATGATTCTATTGGAGTGCTAACTAAGCTGCTGCTCGTATACACAGAAAACCAACATTCATTCCTTTGGTGCAACCCAGATAGCTATTGTATGTATTACCCAGCCCAAAATATGAGAAGTGCGATCCTACAGCTTTCATAAGTACACATGGGTATCATAAAGTCTCATACTGATTAGCATCCTACGATACCACCAGTAACATTCTGAATTAGCACAAGAAGGATGGTTATCTGTTACAATGCATAAAATAATGGGTGACTGCCAATAAAATCATCGTAAAGTTGTCAAGTTCAAAACAATACCTTTGGCATCAGTATCCATATGAACAGATATTTCCTCAGAATCCTGTGCCCCCATCTCCAGTAGCACCCTGGCCAGTGCCTGCAGGACGATTAACATCAGTTTTGTGTCCATTTTAGTGGCAGCCTTTGGCACCTCACTTGTAGATGAAACCGGAACTTCCACTTCCTCGTACTTCAGAATCTGTGTACAAACGAAAGCATACAAGAATAACAGATAGAAGTTATATGCTTTTCCAGAGGAAGCTGAGAGGGTGGGGTATTGCATTTGACAGTTGCTGATTCAAGTGAGACAATGCCATGAATGCTGAGACGAACTTTCACTTCAGTTATGCCTACTCACCTTTGTTAGATTGTAAAGGGCCAATCTGCAACCATTTAAAACTGCTCAATGGGTTACTACTTACCACAAGGACTCTGTAACTAACTAACTAACAGGCAGACAAACTTTGAACCAACTGAGCTTAAGTTAGAAACACCACAGTTTGTGATATGTAGGCTATAGCAGGACTGATAAGCAGCAGACTTACAATTATACTTAATATAAGTCTACATGCATTAGCATGTGCTATGTCAGTACGATCAATAAGACCAGGACAAACTGCATGGTCATTTACTTACAAGATTGATATTCATGCTCAAGGATCAGCTGGTGAAATGAGTACACGACAAGGGGTAAATAAATTCATTCATGCTAATGGATCAAAACTGATAAAATCCTACATGTTTCCATCATTGTCTTCACAAACTCCCGGATCTTTAGATGCATTTCCGATTCGTTCTCATGGTATTCTTCATCGCTACCTATATAGTTGTTCATTGGCTCGAACAGAGCGCGCATCTCGCGGCCCACACAAAACACTAATATGATCGGCATCTCTCTGAACTAATGTGAGAATTTGATCTTTGTTCCGGGAAATTAAAGACACACCACGCATAGCACCGGCTTGATCTCCTTGACCATGGGAAGGGAGGTCTCCAGCATGGTGTACTCCTTTTCCATGGGAAAGGAGATCGTCGGGTTTGTCTTCTCATTAGCCATGGAAGAGGAGTTGGTGTTCCCGTTGTCCATGGAAGAGGCCTAGAAGTATGGTATGAGAGAGAGACAACACTATCGAGGAATCGGTTGGGGCATGCATGCTATATACGGATGGGAGGATTCAAAATTAATCATATCCCTTTTTGCAGCGATTTTGTTCCATACTTTATGTGTGGGAGCTGATCTGTGGAGGGTATAATTGACAACAAACGAAATACACCCCTACTTTCCAATTTTCATAAAAGCTATATGCCATATATCAAGGAACGAAGGGAGTAGATAGATGGATGTTAATAATAAAAAGGGCCAAAAAGCCTTGGAATAGTTTTTTGCCATGTCAAACTTCAATACAATTCTTAGCCTGCATTAAGGTCTGAAAAATATAATTTTTTAATATTGTATCTCCATGCTCATCTATTGGTAACAACAGTATGCAATATACTATGGAATAGTAAAAGCATGCAAACTACTACATGAAACTGAAATGCTCCCTCTGATCCATGTTACTTGTCGCTAATATGGATGTATCTAGACATATTTCAATTCAAGATACATCCATACTAGCGACAAGTAATATGGGTGATATGGAGTAGCTGAATTTCAGATTCTTCGTTTTCATACATGTAGACACATATCGCGTTGCGCAAACAGTACGAACCTATGAAGAACATTCACATGTAGAAGTTCTAGTTATTGATAGATCACCGTCCTGCAAGGATTTCGAGTCGACGAGTCGACAAGTCGTTCTAGGACGGTGACTCGTAGACTAGTCGTGACTAGTCTCGACTCATGTACACTTGTCGACATGAGTCTAGCAATAAGTACTAATAAAATACCAAAGAATTATAGTATATAATTACCAATAAGTACTAATAAAATACCATGTAGGCTAATGTATACTCGTGACTAGTCTCACAGGGAAAAGGTTTTGCAAGACTGAGGTAGACAATATTGAAAAAAATATGGCACGTGAGGTCATTTTGTAAGTCGTTTGACTCAAAATGTTAGACTTGTCGAGATAATCCATGACTAGTCGAATGAGTCGCTCAACTCACCTAGATAGTCGAGTCGAAAACTCTAGTCGACCTTCCATTTGTGACTCATAGACTACTTGTCGAAATCCATGCCGTCCTGAAGAACAAAATAAAATATTTAGTGGTGTGCAACCGATGCTCCCATCTGTAGCTGTACTGCAGCAACCGCCTTTCTATTATCAAGACAATTCTCATAAAATGTACAAGGAAACAAATATTCTCTTCAGTGAAGTACTTCTATATTACAAGAAACTTATACCATAAAGAGTAGAAGGAAAACATGAAAAAAGGCAGCAGGTGGTTGAGCGGCAGCAATTAGAAACATGACACTTTTGTAAGGTTTTCTCAAGGACAAACAACTAAAAGGCCATAACAAAGTCAATCAAAGTTGACAAGGACAGGAAGAAGGAATTCACCAATGACGTTATAATTCAACCCGAAATAAGGCACACGAACATTGCTCCAAGCTTGTCTAGACAGAATATCAAGGGAATTTAGCGATACTGTTATTACAAGTGAGTTGGATATCAAGCTTTTGGGAATGGTCAGTGGGGTGGCAGTGAATTGTCTAAAAGCTAATGGAGAAGAACGCCTAGATATGAAACAAGTGAAACAACACCTCCTCCAAATTATCGGAGGATATGCACAACATGGTCAGGAGAGCAGCTACCAGGGAAACCCAAGTCCTATTCCAGATGATGTTGATTTGCTTATGTAACTGCAAATTAAATCAAGCATCATGTATGTAGGGCCATCACTACCAAATGACCTTAGATGTCATGTCAATCATCTCTACTTGTTTTAGTTTACGGGGAGGTCCAGGGCGGCATGGCAATAAGCCTTGTCTCCAGTCGAGCACCGCTATTTCTCCAGTCGAGTCCTATTCTCAGTTTACTGTATTTGGTTAAGTAAAGTTTGATTGTTCTGGTAAACTTTTACTATTTTTAATATGCCAGGACGTTAAGTTTTGTACAACTAGGCATAAGTTTGAAGCAGACTAGCAATCTGTTTGTTTTGGTCTGCTACTAGCAAATGGCGTTCCGAATATGCAAATTAGTCTATTTAGAATAGAAAGTAAACTGAGAAATATTTCTCTGCTCGGTTGAGCATCGCTATTACACCTCCTGTCCTCTAACCACAACATATCCTCTGCCAATATTCTACTTCTTATATTTTGTTATGTTACGTTTGATTAGTGTGATAAATTCTAGTTTAAATATGTCAGGACGTTTAAGTTTTGTACGAGTAACATTGGTACTTTGCTCTTCCCCCAATGTGACTCTCTTGTCTGCTGCCAGCAAATGACATTTCAGACATGCAAACTTGTTTATTTAGAAAGAAAGAAAACAAAAACAAAAATCACACCTGCTTTCCTGCCGAAATGCCAACTGATCATCTTCACCCAGAAGTTCACCGACACGGACATCACCGGGATCCTCTGGAGCACTGGTGAGGCAGCGTCTTGGTGATCCTTGAGAATAACCTCTTAGACAAGCTTCCGGTGAGAGCTCGGAGGGAAGGCTGCGTTACCAAGCGCCTCTGGCGCATTCTGTCGAAGACTTGTGGTCGTGAAGCAGCAGCAGCAAGTCACCTTGAAACTGGGCAACAACAAAGTCTAAATTAGCTATGAGGGGCGCAGACTGATAGAGGTCGAAGAAGGCGTTGATTACGACGAGTACCGAAGATGCGGTTTTTGGTCCTGAAGGCTGCGGCGAGGACGGCGTACGCCGGCGCCGGCGGCATCGTGCCTTCCGGGGGTGCGCACGAGGCAGAGGCAGAGCGTATGCGCGTGCAGGAGGCCAAACGACGGCAGCCTTGTGCGCTCAGGGAGCGGAGGGCCACAGGACGTGCTCTGACTCCCCGCCGGCGCCGCTGTGCCGGTCGCGGCGGCGGCAGCGCGTGCCGTAGTATTCTGTTTTTTTTTTTGTGGGACGACGGGGCGCAGCGGTCAAAACGGGAAAAGAAACAAGCTTGGGCCATTTTATCCATTAGCGTCCTATTCTCCAACTGCCACTGCGGCGGCGCGCCGAGGACGACCGCCTCCGCCGTCTTCCTCCCAGCAAGCCGCCGCAAATGGCCGGAACCCAGAGATCCGAAGCTCCCACCGACGCCGATCCGGACATTCCCCTGGAGGAGGCGCCACCCGGAGCCTCGGAACCGATCGAGGCGGCGCAGCCCGACCACTCGACTCCGCTTCCACCTTCTTCCTCCCCGCAAGCCCCTCGCATGGCCGGAGCCCAGCGACCAGCAGCTCCCGCCGACGCCGATCCGAGCATTCCCCCAAAGGAGGCGTCTTTCAGCGCTGCCCCGGAGGATTCGATCGATGCGGCGCGGCGCCTCCAGCGGGTGCGCGCGAACCTCCGCCTCCCCGGCCGGCCCTTCGCGGCCCCGTCCGCCGACCACGACGCCGGCCTCCGCGCCCTCCGCCTCCTCGACTTCGTCCGCCTCGACCTCCCCTCCTCCGGCGTCCCGCGCCCCGACCTCGTCGCCGAGCTCATCGCCAACTACTCCAGCAGTCACGGCTGGAGCTCCGTCCGCGGCAGGCAAGTCGAGGTCTCCCTCGACGCGTTCGCCAAGGCGCTCCGCCTGCCTCCGTATGGCACATCGGCTGGCATCGTCCCGGACGGGGCTGCCGTGGTCTCCGCCGCCAGGGAGTTCACCAAGGTCTACATCCTCGAGAAGCGCCGGCTGCCCAGCATCTGCTTCGTGAAGAATGTGAAGCGTGGTCCAGATTATGTGACGGAGATACTCTGGGAGCTGGTGAAGGAGGAGATGGAGCACCTGGTTGAGAGCGAGAGCACCGACTGGGTGAGCTACTATGCTGCGTTCCTACAGAGGCTCATCTGGGTGGAGAGTTCGGAGCTCTTCCGACTGCCACCAGAGCCGTCTGTGGAAGTTGCACCTGCGGCATTGTGCGTTGGGGAGGAACAAGGAAGTAATCGAGCAGCAATCCTGGAGAACCAGAAGCGTTGCTCTGGGTCTGACATCCGTAAGGCTGAATCAAGCTCCGAGCAGATTGGCATGGCATCCAAGAAAATTGATTCGGTAGTCCGTAAGAAACAAAAGTATTGCCCGGAGTCTCACATGCAGGAGATTGAAGCGAGGTCCAAGAAGATTGATACAGCATCCTTAATAATTGATGCGGAAGATACGGAAGAGGGCAAGCTTGACGCAAGAGCAAAACAGCTTAGCGAGAAAGACGACAAGCTTGATGCGAGTTCAAGACAGCTTAGTGAGAAAGAGTGCAAGCTTGATGCAAGATCAGAACAGCTTGATGTACGAGCAGAACAGCTTGGTGAGCGAGAGGGCAAGCTTGACGCGAGAGCAAAACAGCTCGGTGAGAAAGAGGGCAAGCTTGACAGGAGAGCAAAACAGCTTGGCGAGAAAGAGTGCAAGCTTGACGCGAGAGCAAGACAGCTTGGTGAGAAAGAGGGCAAGCTTGACGCGAGATCAAAACAGCTTGGCGAGCAAGAGGGGCCAGAGGGCAAACCAATGCTCATAGAGGTAACTGGGGAACCAATTGCCAAGGAAAGAGAATCCAGTGACGAGTTGCAACGATCTCGGAAGTTGCTCATAAAGGTAACCTCGGGAACCAATTGCCCCCTTTGTGGATGCATGCGTTTCATACTTCTGAACATGTGTCAACATTTTTATCCTCAGTTTTACTTGTCTGATTGATCTATTGCATTTTCGCAGGCCTTGCAGGAACCCACATATGGCCGGTCGCATATAGTCGTCAAAAAGATGGGTGAGCTTGACCCCAAAGCATTTGCAAACGCTTGTAGAACAAATCCATCACACGAGGATGCGGAATTTAACTTTACTGTGCTCTGTTCAAAATGGCAAGCTGAAATTGCAAATTCAGAGTGGTGTCCTTTTAGGAAAGTCACAATTGATGGTAAACCGATGGTATGTGGACTGTACAACCTCTCTGTTACTGTTCTTGTTTCCATGCTTTGTTTTGTTAATTTCTTGAAAACTACTAGCATGCTGTAATACAAAATACCTAGCAGTTCTATGCATGAGATTCAACAATCCATATATCTTAGCAATCATTTTGCTACCTTATATAAACTCGTAAGCATTTCCATGCTTCCACCTGAATGTGACATTCTTTATTTTCTTTTGGTTAGGAAATTCTCTTGGAGGACGATGGGAAGCTCCGTGAGTTAAAAGAAGAGCACGGCGTAGTTTGATGGTATGTGTATCAGCCAGTATTAACAGAGGTGTTTTGGGTGAACCTAGGGGATTATGACGATACCATCCGTATGTGGCGTTAGCTCCACGTGCTGACGTACGTTGTCGTATTCAGCTCCACGGCACGTGGTCCCTGGTCCGGTGTTTCTGAAACGAGCCCAGCTGAAAAAGTTGTCCACGATCGCGCTGCAGAATATGAAGTGGAGCGACAAAACAAAACGCGAGTTAGGTGGCGCGTTTCTCATCCCGGTCGACCCGACGAGTATGCGAGCGTAATCAGAGTGGATTGCTGGGCTCGGCCCGTCCAAAACCAGTGTACCGAATGATTCGTGCAGTGTTTAAGGGTGTTTCGTAGTGTTGGGCCAAAAGATTACACCATGAAACCTTTGAAATCCGGCCTGCCGAACGAGGCCTTAAGTGTTACATTACCAGGTTCAGTACAACGTTAAAGTGCACTGAACATGACTGAAATACTGGAAGGCAATGCGATGGCAGTGTTGAACTGACGCTGGTCATGTTCGGCTCGAAAATTGGCCAAGAGATTACAAAAAGATGTTTGGTACGTGAGCACGAATCAAGAACGAAGATCCAACTGTGGTCAGAAACTTACAAAAAGACATTGTGCAATTTGAGAGGAGAAGTGGAAGTGAGCAGAGCACCATTGCCAGTGTGGGTGACAGGAAGGGAGTGGCCACTACCAACAATAATGCGAGAGGAGCCAGATGAAGGGCGGACGGATGATAAGTTACCAGAGTTTGAAGACATGTGCGATGAGGCACCCGTGTCGAGGTACCAGTCCGACGTGCCGCCGGACGGAGAGGACGACGAGGCCTGCGCGTTCAGAGCAGCGTGCAGTGCGTTCATGTCCCAGGGCTGCAGAGAAGGAGCCGGCGCCGAGCTCGACGAGGCCCCTGGAGTGTTGTAGTGGCCGTAGCCCGGCGAGCCGTAGGGAGGCATGCCATAGCTCGGCGCGCCGTAGCTTGGTGCAGGGACGCCGCCGTAGCCGTAGCCGTACGACGGGGGCGCCGGGTGAGGTGGCGGAGCAGCGGCCGCCAACATGGCCTGCTGATGGGGAGTGCCGAGGCGCGGACCGAGCACGCCGGCGCCGGGAACGCGCCAGTTGACGGGCCAGGCCTGGACGAGGCCAGTCCAAGAGCTGGCGCCAGGAGGAGGAGCAGGCCCAGCTGGTGGGCGCGGTGCAGGGGTCCCCTGTGGCGGAGGCGAGGCAGGGGCGGTCTCCTTGCCCTTGCCTTTGTTCTTCCCCTTGCCCCGGTTGCGCCCAGAGCCGGAGCCCGAGGGAACGTCGCCACCGCCGGTGTTGGGGGAGTGGCGGGCGACGAGCGCATGGGCGGCCTGCTGTCGAGCGGCCTGCTCTGCACGGTGCTCCTCCAGCAGCAAGAACGATCGGACCTGAAGAAATGAGGGAAGCGGCACACGTGAAGTGATGTGAGGGATGGCGGCGTGGTACTGACGCCCAAGACCGGCCGCGAAGCAAGTTGAAAACTTGTTGCGTCTCCGTCACAGGCTGCCCGAGGTCGTGAAGCTGGTCGGTAAAGTTCTTGAGCCGAGCGTAGTACTGCATGATGGACATGTCGCCCTGGACGACGGCGTGGTACTCGGCATCGATGTAGACAGCACGGGAGAGCTGGTTGTCGCGGAAGATCGCTGCGATGGCCGCCCAGACGCTGACCGCCGTGTCCTCCGGCTGCATGACGACGTCGAGCATCTCCGGCGAGACGGTGATGTAGAGCCAGTGGACGACGCAGTGGTCGATCATGACCCACTCCGGGTCGTCGACGCGGCGCACCGCGGCGGGGTCGATGTGGTCACCGAGTCCGAACTTGCCGATGACGGTGAGAAGGAAACGCCGCCATTGCGCGTAGTTGCCGGCGGCTAGATCAAGAGTGATGGGAACATGAGAGCGTATGGCAACCGTTTGTACAACGGAGGCCGGGAGAGAAGAGGGGGGTGGCGCGGTGTTGATGGCCTGGTGGATGACCGGACGCCGAGACGGCGAGCCGCCCGGAGAGCTGTCAGGGGACGAGGCCGGCGTCACCATGGGGTTGCCGAAAAGGCTTGCGGAAGCGTCGGAGAGGAACTGCGAGAAGGGGTTCAGCAGGTCCTCCTCTGATACCATGTAAACGAGAATTGGGTTCAACACACTTTGCATTACCGATCTGTGGCATACTTATACAGGTGAATGGCACAGTCGTGCGTGATCGTGTGATGGCCACTAGCGCTACAACTGACGAGCGTGGGGATCGTGCTATCGTGTGTGTTGACTGTACACAAAACTACACACACGCACACTTGTCACGCTAACAAAAACAATGAACCAATCTGGAACAGCTGACAAATGTACTGAATTAATATTAACAAGAGGACAGGTTGATCTTCTAACCATGGCCCAAACAAGCACATAATTTATCCGCGAACAACTAATACACTAGGAGTAGGAAGCATTTTGAAAGACGATTTAACTGACATATAATTTTTATTACCAAGAAACATGCACTGTGACTTAAGTGGTGGCACACTTAAGTGTTACGTTACCAGGTTCAGTACAACGTTAAAGTGCACTGAACATGACTGAAATACTGGAAGGCAATGCGATGGCAGTGTTGAACTGAAGCTGGTCATGTTCGGCTCGAAAATTGGCCAAGAGATTACAAAAAGATGTTTGGTACGTGAGCACGAATCAAGAACGAAGATCCAACTGTGGTCAGAAACTTACAATTGCCTGCGATTTTTTTCATCTCAGTCCATTGCTACATAGCAATCTGGTCGGTTGCTTTTGAATTTCTGATCGATTGACAGGCAAAAGTGTCCTCGCCATCTTTGGGACCTAACACCACGAGAGCCCAGACAATACGAAACGACGTTCCGATCGATTGCGTGTAGGATCATGATTCCGATCCCGACCCGAGAGCGTGTACGCGATACCCCCTACATATAGTCTAGACGTCGACCCCGATAGAATCGCACACCAGAAGAGATCGAAACACAAGTCTCGCGGCCGGTGAATCTCCCTCGACTCGAAACACCATCACCGGAACACCAGAAGCCGTACGTCGCTCGAGAAGATGCAGATCTTCGTGAAGACCCTGACGGGCAAGACCATCACGCTGGAGGTGGAGAGCAGCGACACCATCGACAACGTCAAGGCCAAGATCCAGGACAAGGAGGGGATCCCGCCGGACCAGCAGCGGCTCATCTTCGCCGGGAAGCAGCTTGAGGACGGCCGCACCCTCGCCGACTACAACATCCAGAAGGAGTCCACACTGCACCTCGTGCTCCGCCTCCGCGGCGGCACCACCATCAAGATCAAGACGCTCACCGGCAAGGAGATCGAGATCGACATCGAGCCCACCGACACCATCGACAGGATCAAGGAGCGCGTCGAGGAGAAGGAGGGCATCCCGCCCGTCCAGCAGAGGCTCATCTTCGGCGGCAAGCAGATCGCTGACGACAAGACCGCCAAGGAGTACAACATCAAGGGCGGGGACGTGCTACACCTCGTCCTAGCTCTCAGGGGCGGATTTTAGGCTTTTAGCTCTCTCTCTAATTAGGGTTTTTAGCTCTCTTTTTTTTTTCTATGCGTGCGTGATGATTTTGGAAACTATAATAATATTATGATCAAAGTCTCTTGTGTTACCTTGTTGATGATTATCTTGTTGAGAAGAGGATTGTTCAATCTGAATCATGTTAAAATTTGGTTCTGATCCATATATTATTCAGTTTCGAATGACATTGTATCCATAAATAGGCATGTATGTTCAAATAGGCCTACTATACAATTTTATATACGTTTATATACGTATAACAGGAGATTGAAAATGTTGAGATTTTTAGAATCTGTAGTGTTATCTCAAGGATTGGCCAAATCAGTTATTAATTTCAGGGTATTAGCTTTTTTGACAATAATTTTAGGGTATAGCTTTAGTTTCGTTTCGCATGATTTTGGGCCACGGTTACCGGAGATTTCTATCCGTGCTGACATGTTAGCTTACGGATGAGTGAGGGATCGTGATTTATTAGGTGGATTTTGCGCAGACATAGCCTGATAATGATTGGGGATACGATATGTTTGCCTGCATGTAACATTGGAAGGATTGGGCCACGATTGTTCACATATGACGATCATGTTTTAGCTTTATTAATTTTGTCATGAACTATATATTATAAAGTTGTTTTACCTTCCTTGATCATCTTTCTGATCACTTCTTGTGCTCAATTGTCTACCGTTGCAGAATAAGCTCCAATCCTTTTACTACCGCGTTTGCTATTTTCATTGATTCAGCAAACATCCCTATCTTTTTTTTTTGAGATTAAAACAGGCTGCCTTTATTCAAATCCCGGCTTCACGAGCCAATAAGTCCAGAACACAATCAGGAAACGTCCCTGACCAAGAAGAATTACATTTATTTTTGCAGCCCTCCTTTGCTAAACGATGCGCTACTTCATTTCCCGACTGTCGCACTTGACAAATCACGACGTCCTCGAACTCTCTAAGAAGAGTCTTAATCTCTTCCACCAGCGGACCATGAACCGATCGATCCAAGTCTTGAGCCCTGAGTTTGTTCACCGCTCCCGCGCAGTCCGATTCCAGAACTAGTTTTCTGACATCGTACTCCTTTGCCACACGCACAGCTTGCCGACAAGCAAGAAGTTCCGCTCGCTCCGGCTCCGTGACCTGCATGAAGAAGAAGGACGCCGCTTCTATAGGAACCCCTTCATCATCACGCAAAATCACTCCACCGCCCCCCCGACCATCCATGGCTGAAAATGCTCCATCAGCGTTCGCTTTAAACCAGCCCCGCTCAGGTGGACGCCAGTGCTCCACCACTTTCGGAGCCCGATTCGGACTCGGATCCCTCAACTTGCCCCACTCCTCCGTGATCTCCAGCACTCGTCGAGCCGTTCTTTCTGGATCTTCGATCATTGGCTCATCGCGGGAGCCATTCCGGGACAGCCAAATATGGTAGAGGGTTGTCATCACCAGACCAAGATCCTTCGCCTGCAGAGAGTTAAACCATTCTGGAACCCAGGCCTGTAGCTCTCTGTGGGATCGCAGGTCGACCGGCGGCATCATCAAAGTGGCCGAGACGGAGGAGCGAATATAGTTCCACACCTGAACCGAATGTTGATACTGCCAGAACCTATGAGCAAGGGTTTCTTCACGATTACACGCGATACATCGAATCCCCTCTTTGATTTTCCTCCTTCCTAGCTCTGATCCCACCGCCAAACCGTTCTGGACCAGTCTCCAACAATGCACCTTGATTTTATTAGCAACAACAGCATTCCACAGAGCCAGCCAGCCATGATGTTCTGTAGTACTCAGAGATGCTTCCGCAATGCCCGCTGCACACTTCTTTAGCTTCCGCTTAAGGTGATATGCTGAACGGACACTAAAGACCCCGTTTTTGGTGTAGTTCCAAGCCAAATAGTCAGCAGTTCCAGCTCTACCTACGGGTATCTTAAGGATATCATTCACATCCACCTCAAAAAAGCATTCATTTAGCTTCTCCACATCCCATCCAACGCCATTGTCCAATAGAAGCTCACCGACAGTGTTAATATTTTGATCTGGCTTGGTCCCCAACGGTCTCATGTGATATGACCATGGGATCCAATTGTCCTCAAGAGCCTTGATCTTCTCCCCACTGCCAATGCGCCAAACCACACCCTCATTTAGTAGTTCTCGACCATATAGGATACTCTTCCACGTAAAGGAGGATCTCTTCGGGCACCTTGCACTCATGAAATCACCATCGCCAAAATACCGAGCTTTCAACACCCGGGCACACAGAGAGTCTGGGTTAGTGGCCATCCGCCAAGCTTGTTTGGCTAGGAGCGCCTGGTTGAAATCACCATAGTCCCGAAAACCCATACCCCCACTTCGCTTCGTGGTACACATCCGATTCCAGCTGATCCAGTGTACTCTCCTCTTATTCTCCAAGTCACCCCACCAGAACCTCGATGCTACTGCTGACAGCTCGCCACACTGGCCCTTTGAAAACTGAAAACTGCCCATCGGATACATTCCCACCGCCTGCAGGACAGACTTCACTAAGATTTCCTTTCCGGCCATCGAAAGTCCTTGTCCTTTCTAGCCCGAGATTTTCCCTTTAGAACGGTCAGTAACATACTTGAACACCCCATTTTTAGACCGCCCCACCACAGAAGGGACACCCAGGTACCTCTCCGATAACGCCTCACATTGGATGCCAATTAAATCCTTAAGCATAGTGCGAGTCTCCTCCCTGCACCCTCTACCAAAGAATATCGAGGTTTTTTGCATATTCACTTTCTGTCCCGAACTTTCCTCATACTTCTCCAGAACCTTTTTCAGCGCTTCCAGATTCCCAGGGCTGGCCTCAAGAAACACCACACTATCATCCGCAAAGAGAAGGTGAGTAATTGTTGGTCCCCGACTCCCAAAACTCACTCCGGCCAACTCCTTTTCCATCTGTGCCTAACGAAGCAACGCTGAGAAGCCCTCAACGCAAAAAAGGAACAGATATGGAGACAAGGGGTCTCCCTGTCGGAGTCCCCTAGAAGGCCGAAATGAGTCAGAGAGGCAACCATTGAGCTTGACTGAAAACCGGACAGATCGTACACACCTCATCACTATTGCCACCCAGACCGGAGCAAAACCCATCTTCAACATCATTTCTTCCAAGAAAACCCACTCGACACGATCATGCGCTTTAATCATATCTAGCTTGACAGCTGACGAGCTGACGAGGGCTAACTCGACAAATGTCCTAGATGAATGACTTAGGATCGGGGAGATAGGGCGTCAGATGAACTCAAAGGTAAAATCAGTCAAACAAGGTGGCTATCGAAAGTAAACGTGGGTGTAAACCTGGCTTGCTTTCAATCTGTCCCTTACCGTCCCATCCTGGCCCGATCCCATCCTTCTTATGAAGGGCCGCTCCGTGTAGCGAGGTGTCGAGGGGGCCATTGCGCTTACATATGCGCATGGCAAGGAGGTCAACTGGGAGAAGGTGAGCTCTTCCCGCAGCCGACCCCTTTCAGAACTGAAGATTTTCTTCGAAAAGGCGAAGAGGTACGCGCCAGGCATCGTATCGATGATTTCTCCTTTGGCAGCTTCTATGACCTCTGCTATGCCGGTTTCTTCGACTCCGGCGACAAGTGGATCCGCGCCTCCTCCCAATGTTGGTGGTACCTCTGCCACGCCTACTTCCACTGCGGACCCTGAGGCTGAGGTGGCATAGACTTAGACTCCCTTTGACGAGGGTTAACTCGACAAATGTCCTAGATGAAGGACTTAGGATCGGGGAAAAAGCAACGACTAGAGATTCCAGGATCGAGATGGGCACACGATGTACCCAGGTTCACGTCCCCGCGGTGGAGGATCGCTACATCCTGCTAGCAATCTAGTATATGATCACAATGGTGTTTACATGGTGCCACCGTAGGCGGAGTTTTGTATCTAATCTCATCTAAATTGTATCTCTAATATTGCGTGTCTATGATATTCGATGTCTATGAGATATCTTGAGTTATGCCTCTAGGGGTGCCCCTGCCTGGCTTTATATATGAAACCGGGCTAGAGTTTACAAGAGTCCTAGTCGAATACAGATTAGAACCTTCCTTCTTCGTCTCTAAGTCAATCTTCGAGTCCTTGTTCTGATCCATCTCCATAATGGGCCGGACCCGGTATACTAATCTGTGGGTAGCCGAAGGGCATACCCATGTCACCCTTTGTAATCGTAGTTTATTCTGATGTAGTGAACTTTTAGTCGCATGTAGCCCGAGAACTGGTCAGAGGGCATATGCTTTTGTAAATATTCTCCTTTTGTGAATTGTCCTGTTTGATTTAGTTTCTGAGATGCTTCTTTTTTCCCTTTCTTTTGGCTTCCAGCCTATTCATGCTGGTGGGTCATCGGGTCGCGATCGGGCTGCGTCTCCTGTCAACGTTTTCGACTCCGGAGCTTCGTCGCCTCCTCGTCCTTCTTGTCAATGAAAACTCTAATGAAATGTGCATTGCTCATAGAGTCTTTGCGTAGATTAGATTTATTCCACTTCCTGCATCCATGAATACTCTGTCGGCATCGTACGTCCCTATTTGAGCTTTGAGTACCAAAGGCGCATTTCCTGGCCGAGGTACTGTTATTGGGTGATCATCTCTGCTGAATTCTATGGGTTGCTCTGACCAGTGTAGATATTCCGTTGTTGCTGGAGGTGAAGTTATTGCGAGGTTAACTTGTCGAGTTACACTTTTCTCCTCTTTGTTCGACTTGGGCACTGGTTGTATTATTGCTGTAATGTGCCCTTTAGATGGAACATATCCTTCATCATCGTTGCGTCCTTGGTTCGATTGATCTTGGCCCTTGGGAGCTCCACTATTTCCTTGTTGAGTTGCAGGTGCGTTGCTTGTGTTTCCTTCGTATCCCTGCCGTTTTGCTTCGGCTTGCTTGTTGATTGCCGCTTCCTGTAGTTTCAAGAACGTAGTGCAATCTTTCATTGCGTGGCTGGATACGCGTTTTCCATTGACAAACGCGGAGTGTATATGACATGGTCCATTGAGCATATCCTCTGGTGATGGGTTGTACTCTCTGGATTTCCTTGTTTGAAATTTTTTGTAGTCTTCTTTTCCGTAGCTACGGTATCCCAAACTTTTACGGTCATTACCTTGGTAGCTATTATCCTTATACCCTGCGGCTACTTGACTATGAGAGCCACAGTTATCGTAATTGCGGGATCTCCTTCTTTGGCCTCCATATCTGTTCCCTCTGTCATCTTCTGGCGATCGCGTCCGTTTGTTGTTGCACACATCTTCTCCATCTGCAAATCGATTTGCTATATCCATTAGATCTGCTACTATTTTCGGCTTGATTCTACCCATCTCTTCGACTAGGTCTCCTCGTCGTAGCCCGACTATGATTGCATCTATTGCTCTTTCATCTGAGACTTCGACTGCCGAATTTTTGATTATGCTCCACCTTTGGATATATGCTCTTAATGTCTCCCCGCGTTGCTGCACGCAGGCTTTGACTTCTTCTATGGATGCTGGCCGCTTATATGTCTACTTGAAGTTACTCGTAAATTGTTTTGTGAGATCCTCCCAGCTTCCAATTGTTTCCTTTCCTAGTTTGCTTAACCATGACCTTGCTGCACCGGTGAGGTGTAGTTGCAAACTTTGCATTGCTGTTTCCCTGGTTCCTCCTAATAGTTTACTGCTTGTAGGTAGTCTGAAAGCCATGACTGTGGCTCCTGAGATCCGTCATACTTTTGTTGGTCATGGGGTAATTTGAAACCTTTGGGTACTGGCGTGATGCGAACCCTATGGGTAAAGCATGGTGCCCCATCTCTTTTTCATCATCTTCGTAGTCATATGCTCTATTGGGAGTTCTGGATCGTCGGGTTCCTTTGTTCTTTGGACTGTTGTATCGCCCTAGTGATGGCGTTCTAGATCATCGACTTCCAATTCTGTGTCAAGGACTGTTGTGACGGCGTGGTGATCTTGGTTTGTGAGTTCCTTTGTTACGGTATGCATCCTCCTCTTTTGCTGATAACTTGTTGCCTACCATCTTTAGTCCCTGCAGTGCTGCCCGATGCATGTGTTCCCTTGGGTCTCCTGGACTTGGTCGCGTTGTATGAAGGTATGCTTGAGCTGCCACCAGTGCTGCTTTGCGTGTCTTTGGTATAATGTTCCCTTGCTCGTCGACTGATAAGAAAGATGAGTCGAGGTTTTTGGAAAGACTTTGACTATCTGAGTATTCGAGGTTTTCGTACATTGAACCATGTCGACGATGTCTTTTGCCGTTCGTATATGATGCGTCGCTACGTGCTCTATGAGCAGCGTCGCTTGCTGCAATGGCTGAGTCTTTTCTCTTTTGTACTTCAATTCTCTGTTTTGCTAGTAGCTTTGACTGTTGTCTTAGGGCATAGTGATACCCAAAAAGCATATTCTTGCTAGCATTGTTTGGTATTGGCGTGCAGTGCTCCACAGCTGTTTTGATTATCTTCCATTCATCGACTGATAGTCAAATTTTTTCCCGGTTTACCAGGGAATCCGCAGTTTCTCCTTCTGCCAGGTGGTTTGCCCCCCTGTTTATGTTTGCTGGGTTGAGT